>JAPQVY010000122.1:44234515-44244515 GCA_028535165.1 Quercus tomentella
ACTTGATGGAAAAGATGGAATGGAAGTTGCCACTTGCCATTAGTAAGCATCTTATGAAAGAAAATGAGGAGTTAGCCTTGAGTACTAATTTGCAGGAAACTGTTGCAGCATTGAATGATTTTCCGAAGCTACAACAGTTAGGTAACACTCCTCATATCACGTTACGAGCTTCTAACGAGAGGCCTTTACCCTCTATTTTGCAGGCCCCCATTCCAGATTTGAATCCCTTTCCCCACAGGAAGTTGCACTTGGATGATGCCTTGTGGGCGTATAGGACTGCATATAAGACACCCATTGGTATGTCACCTTACCGGTTGGTGTTTGGGAAACCATGCCACCTTCCAGTTGAGTTAGAACACAAGGCTTATTGGGCTATCAAGAGTTTCAACATGAAAATGGATGAAAGTGGACAACACAAGAAGTTGCACTACAAGAAAAACGGGTTATTGCGGCGGGCCAAAAGCGCTGCTAAAGCCCAAAAAAGCGCCGCTAAAGGTACATTTGACCTATAGTGGCGGGTGCTATTGTGGCGGGCCGTCCCGCCAGTGCTGCAGTGCCACTATAGGTCAATTGCGGAGGTCACGAAAAGCGCCGCAATAGATCTGCCATTTAACAGCACTTTTGGTCTATTGCGACGGGCTAAAAACTGCCGCCATATGAGGTTGCCATTCAGGTCAAGAGGCCTTTTAGCGGCAGGATAGGCCCGCCGCTATATGTTGTCACCTATAGCGTCGGTTTCGCCCACCACTATAGGTTTTTTTTTTTTTTTTTCCTACTGGGTTCTAAAACAACATTTCTATTACAAATAACCTATAATAATTTTAGCTCCACTAAGACATTAGGAGCACAACAATGAACAAAATGCAACATAATACAGCAAAAAATAAATAAATAAATTTGATACATATGGTCCTACATGTATGGTTAACTGGTTATCTATAATGATGTGTTTGCAATAACATGCAAATTGCATTTCACATTATCTATTCAAAATGTTTTTATTTCTTATTTTAATAAGTGGAACTCACAAAAATTTTGAGAGTTTTGCACATTATTTCTAAGTTAGTCTATGATCATAATTTTTATCTTATTCTTTCTGGCAATTATTTACAGATTGTTGTAACTTCCAAATTGATCTACTTTTTTTTCCCACTACTCACAAACCAATGAGATTCAAACACTTGAAAAAAAAAAGTGCATGCAATTATTCTTATCACTTTTTCTCACTATAAAACCAACATAGTTTTTCTTTACACAATTTTTTTAAGTTGTGAAAGTGTAAGCCAATAAAGTGGTAAATAAAATTTTTATAAAAAAAAAGAGTGAAGCATTCTTGTAAAAAGAAGATAAAGATTGGGTTTTGTGTCAATACCTTTGGGATTTCTAACTCTAGAACTAACTGTGGCATTTGGCTGATCCAAGCTACAAAAGAAGCAAGTAGACCTATAGATTCATCATTTAAAAACCATCAGAAAAGTTGAGATAGAGCGGCCAATAGCAAAAATTTTAACTTTAGAGGACTTTGACTTTTCCTTGAGACCCATTAATTACAGATGGTGAAGGAAATTTAAGAAAGGATAGAAATATCAACATAATGCTTTTCAATGGATGCACCATTCTAGCACCATATTTTAATTTGATACTACCTACACAATATATCTAAGCCCACTGCATCATTATAAAAACATAATCATGCCTTTCAAACGAAAAAGAAAAGTTATCATAAAAAGCTACTTGCATATCAAGCACAAGATTTGTACATCTTAACTTCAAGAAAGATATATAATAAAAAACCCTTCAAGCATTCAAAAACAATTACTAACCATCAGGACTTCCCAAAGGAGGTACACCATCCCTGAGCTCATAAATTATAAATCCCAAACCTTGACAAACTCTATTTAGTTTTCCTATTCCTAAACTCAATCACCTCTTCAGTCTTCAAGTAACGATACATAATTTAGCAACAATAGCTCCTTAATTTCAATTCTAAGCCAAAACCTTGACTAACTCTATTTAGGTTTCCTATTCCTAAACTCAATCCCCTCTTCAGTCTTCAAGTAACAATATATAATGTAGCAACAATAGCTCATTAATTTCAATTCTAAGCCTATAATTAGTAGGAATTCAATGTGACAGCTAAAGGGATTGCAAATTAGTAAGAAGATAACAATTTAGTTTTTGGTCCATTGGAGGCCTGTTGGGCAAATAGTCCCATTTAGCAGTATTATTGCAATTTAAGGGCTCCATACCTTTACTTGTTTTGAACTGCCGCACTTCCCTTTCTTTGAGCCGATTATCGTCTTAAACCAATGTCCAGAACCCATCCCTGCTATGAAGAATTTTGTGTTTAACTCAACATACCCCTGAAAGTAATTCCAATGTAGATCTAGTCAAAATCAGCATTGAGAAAACAACATCAAGTTTAAGAATTTATAACATTTAGTTTTTCTTTTCCTCTACTACTCACTACTCAGCAACCAACCAGACAATCATCAACAGGATGTTTGCGGCTACCACATCTTGTTAGTAGTTATAAAACAATCACAACTCAATTAACAAATACAAAAATGATATGAAACAACTCCACAAGATTTCAAACTTAACTAAATTGGAATCAAAGAGAAGGAATCATAATCTTATAATAATATGCAAGACAGCTTTCACCAATTGATTATATACCCACCAAAAATTCAATAGTATATCAGACCACTAAATCTGTCTGGTTTAGTGGTTCTTTCTCATTTTCATTAGTGATATTAATATGAGACGACTACATCTCTTTCTAGGATTCTCGGTCCCTGCCATGCTTTACTCATTCATATGAGTACTATTCTATTTGCCTATAGTACCTTTTCAAGTAGAATTCCATAGTAAAATTCCATAGTAGAATTCCATAGTTAAAAAAGAAAAAAGAAAAAAAGTCTACAATCCAAGTTGACTGAGACTTTCCTAGCCATATAAGACAGATTCATCTTTTAATAAGTTGGGTTATATTCCTATATGATGTCAAATCTATGTGCAATTAATGCACTCTATTCAAGCCAATTTTCTAACAAGTTTTTAAGCATATATGACTGCAATAGCAAAGGAAGAAAAAGGAACCCATATAGCCGTATCAATTGGAAGTAATAAAATCGATAACAAAGAAACCGAAAATTCAATGTAAAAAAGTAAACATACCGCTCCAGATGATGACTACAAGGCCTTTACGCAACCATTTTTCTGACAATCACATGGTATCCCGAACAAATCACTGCCTGTGTCTAACGCCACCAAGAATGATAAACTCGGATTCCCCAAAGAAACATTAGCATAATGCAAACTAAAACATCAACAAACATAGAAAATAAATAAATAAATAAATTAACCAAATAAAATAATAAAGTCAGTACACCTAACCTAATTGAAACAAACAGTTTGGTCACCCAGGAAAATTTAAAATAAAATAAAAAAATATTTCTCATTTGGAGTCTTTTTGGATAGGCTGGGAGACCACAAAAAAGAAAACGAAAGAAGACCACAAAAAAGTTATAACTTTTACTTACAATAATACAATTGGCCACTAAAAAACAACTCTTTCTCTTATCAGGAACCAAAAATATCTCCCATAAAAAAAATAAATAAATAAATAAAAAAGAAACCAAAAAATATCATATCAAAAGCTCACTAAAAAACACACACACAAAATATATATATATATATATTAACTAAAAACATATATTTGAATGATTATTTGAGGAGTGGAATAAGGATCATACAATCCCAAAGAATTACTGAGGAGAGTAACGTTTCCGGCGGAGAAAGCAAGAGGCGACTGGTCGTTAATGGAGGCGAGGTGGCGGCCACGGATGATGCCTCTGTTTAATTTTCTTTAAAATATTGGGCTGAATTCAATGCAATTGAAACTTACCTTTGATGACCAAATATGTGGGCCAAGTTTCAGCATTCAGTGTTAGTTAGCTTATCATAGTTTCAGATTAAAAGAATAAAAGAATCAGGCATAGTTTCAGATTAGCTTATCATAACACTCACAACAAAGGGCTTCAAGTTTCAAACTATTCAGCAGTAAACCTACTAGAAATAGTGTGTACTTAATGCTTATATAAAGTTCTAAAAGGTCAAAATAAAAAAGGTGCTTACACCCAAACACCTTGACACTAGATGTTTGAGCTTTGCCTCAAAGATTTCTAGACTACGACCCAAGGAGCTTAAACTTAAATAGCTTTAAAAACGAGTACTTTTACTAAAACTACCCGGTACAATAAGCAAATAGTCTGAACCTGCCTTAGCCTTCAAAAGGATATATTTACCGTCATGACCAACACAAAAACATAAATAAAAACTACAATAACCAGATGCCATTTTATAGTACCATAAGGGGTGAGTTTCATGTAATACCTGTCTCAAACGCAAGAGCTGCAAGATCTTTCTAGTCTTTGGGTGCATGGCATTGATACTGTAAGTTCCAAATTCCAATAATAAGAACCTGGTGATCTACCATAAAGATTCATGTAACGGAATAATCAAACAGGAAAACTTACCCACGAATGCGAATGATAAACAGGAGCTTCGCCTCTGGGTCAACATAAAACCCACCTTTCAAACACAAGCACAAACCCAAACCTATAGCCAAATGAGCACAAGCAATATGAAATGTATTTATATGAAATTTCTACAATTAAAAAAAAAAAAAAAAAAAAAAAAAAAACCTCACCGATGGGTAGAGGAGGTTCCAGAAAACCCACACTCTATATATTGAACTAAAAACCCAAAAACAAAAAATACAAAATAAAAATTACAAAGGGTAGAGGAGGTACTAGAAATTGGCGGTGGAGGAGACAAGCGGCGGAGGTGGACATGAGAGGAGGAAAGGGGAAGAGGAGTAGGGCGGCGGCTGTGGTGGCTGGCGGCAGAGTGGCAAGGGTGAGGGAGAGAGTGAGAGGCGAGGATGAGGGAGAGAGAGAGAGAGTCGAGAATAAGGGGAGAGGAGGTGCGGGCACGGCGGTGGCTAGGGTGGGAAGTGGCGGCGGCAGCGGAAAGGCCAGGTGAGGGAGGCAGGGAGAGAGAGAGAGAGGCGAAGGTGAGGGTAAGGGTGAGGGAGAAAGAGAGTGACGGCTGGTGTAATGGGTAAGAAGAGAAAAAATTAAAACCCTAACCAAAGCTTATTGTTTTTTTTATTATTTTTTTTTTATTTGCTCTGGTCTAATCGTTTCGTTGTTTTCTTTTTATTTTTTCTTTGTATTTCCTGATATGCTTCTTCTTTCTTTTTTTTCTTTTTTTCCTTTGTCTTTTCTTTATTGTTAATAAGCCCTTTTTGTTAAGTTTTCTTTTTACATTTTTTTTCATTTTTCTTCATTTTTCT
This sequence comes from Quercus tomentella, assembly GCA_028535165.1. NCBI lineage: Eukaryota > Viridiplantae > Streptophyta > Magnoliopsida > Fagales > Fagaceae > Quercus > Quercus tomentella. The sequence continues at coordinate 44,239,878 of JAPQVY010000122.1, forward strand.
TTCTTGGGCATGACGGGCATGACATGCTTTTTTTTTCTTTTTTAATTTTAACTAGATTTTTATATTGTTTAAAGTTTTAAAAAAAGTTTTAATTGGATATTTTAATTTTTTAAAGAAGAATTTTTTTTCTTTTGTATTGGTACTGGGCATGATTTTTCATTTTCTTCCTTTTTTTTTTTTTTTTTTAAATTTCCTAAGTCTAAATGCGTTAAGTGATGAGTTGCCTCACAAAAAAAAAAAATAATAATAATATAATAATTCCAATATAATTTAATACTTCCAATTATTTAAATATAATTTAATATTAAAAATTAATAAAATATAATATAATACTTCAAATTAATAAAATATAATTTAGTACTACAAATTAGTAAAACATAATTTAATAATTAATATAAAAAAAGGCCAATTTACCCCCATAAACGTAAAAAAAAAAAATGACTGAACAAGGTAAGGTCAATTTTACTTCTATCAGAACAATGTAACCTATTTTAGATCACAAAGTACACGAGTGGTTTAACTCAACAAAAAAAGAAAAAAAAGGTACATGCGATTGACGTTGGCTTAAAACATATTAATGTTACGACATATAATTACATGTGATAATATAATTTAAATAAAAAAAAATGTTTAGGTGAATAGTTTAGATTGTAGTTAAATTAATATTTTTATCAACTTATAAATTATAGGAGAAAAAGATAAAAACAAAAAAATTATATTTATTTAAAAAAATTAAAAAAATCTGTAATTTGGTGAAGTCACTTGGTCATTTTATTAATGAGCTATGAAATAAAATTTAAAAACAAAAAACAATCACATATACTCAATAAAATTCACCACACAACTTTCTCAAATATATAAATAAATAAATATATATATATATATCACACAACAAAAATTATCACACGTTCTATCTTATTAAAAATTAAAAAATATATATATCATAGCTATTATTAAATTTATGTAAGAATTTTAATATGTGACTAACTTCGTTTACTTTTTAAAAAAATAATATGACCAATTGGATGGTCAGATTGGGTATACATAACCATACAAGTACATAGCACATATCCATCACAGGCCATTCTTAGATTTGAAATCTAATGTTGGATTTGAAGAGTGTAATGAAATGTTAATTCTGGTAAATTATGGTCACAATCAAACCGTTGGATTATATGTTCTATATGTTCTTAACATGCATGCAATTTTCATGTCAATCGAATGTAATTTACCATTTGATCTTTAAACTCATCTTTTATGCGTTATTTTAAACTACAAAAATTTAAATTTAAACAATTGATTGATGATGTGGCTATTAATCTTTGATCACCTTGAAATTTTGTAAGCATGAAAAATATATGAAGATAATGTAATCTAACGGTAGATTTGTCAAAATTCACATCGAATTAAGAAATATAGGGTTGGGTTCAAGTTACACTTGATGTAACTCTAAAAAATGTCACACCAACCAATAACTTATTGTTGAATTTATATTTTTAAAATCCAATCGTTGGATCACATTTTCTATATGTGTTTAACATGCATGCCAATTTTATTGCCAATCGGATGTAATTTACCCTTTGATCTTTAAACTCATCTTTTATGCTTTATTTTAAATTACGAAAACTTGAATTTAAACAATTGATTGATGACATGGCTATTAATCTTTGATCACCTTGAAATTTTTTAAGCATGAAAAATATATGAAGATAATGTAATATAACGGTAGATTTGTCAAAATTCACATCAAATTAAGAAATATAAGGTTGGGTTCAAGTTACACTTGATATAACTCTAAAAAATGTCACACGAACGAATAACTTATTGTTGAATTCATATTTTGAAAATCCAACCGTTGGATCACATTTTCTATTTGCTCTTAACATGCATGCCAATTTTCATGTCAATCGGGTGTAATTTACCATTTGATCTTTAAACTCATCTTTTATGCGTTATTTTAAACTACAAAAATTTGAATTTAAACAATTGATTGATGACATGGCTATAAATCTCTGATCACATTGAAATTTTGTAAGCATGAAAAATATATGAAGATAATGTAATCTAACGGTAGATTTGTCAAAATTCACATCGAATTAAGAAATATAGGGTTGGGTTCAAGTTACACTTGATGTAACTCAAAAAAATGTCACACCAACCAATAACTTATTGTTAAATTCATATTTTGAAAATCCAACCGTTGGATCACATTTTCTATATGTTTTTAACATGCATGCCAATTTTCTTACCAATCGGATGTAATTTACCCTTTGATCTTTAAACTCATCTTTTATGCGTTATTTTAAACTACGAAAACTTGAATTTAAACAATTGATTGATGACATGGCTATTAATCTTTAATCACCTTTAAATTTTTTAAGCATGAAAAATATATGAAGATAATGTAATCTAACGGTAGATTTGTCAAAATTCACATCAAATTAAGAAATATAAGGTTGGGTTCAAGTTACACTTGATGTAACTCTAAAAAATGTTACACTAACTAATAACTTATTGTTGAATTCACATTTTGAAAATTTAACCGTTGGATCACATTTTCTATTTGTTCTTAACATGCATGCCAATCGGGTGTAATTTACCATTTGATATTTAAACTCATCTTTTATGCGTTATTTTAAATTACAAAAACTTGAATTTAAATAATTGATTGATGATATGACTATTAATCTTTGATCACCTTGAAATTTTGTATGCTTGAAAAATATATGAAGATAATGTAATATAACGGTAAATTTGTCAAAATTCACATTGAATTAAGAAATATAGGGTTGGGTTCAAGTTACACTTGATGTAACTCAAAAAAATATTACACTAACCAATAACTTATTGTTGAATTCATATTTTTAAAATCCAACCGTTGGATCACATTTTATATTTGTTCTTAACATGCATGCCAATTTTCATGCCAATCGGGTGTAATTTACCATTTGATCTTTAAACTCATCTTTTATGCGTTATTTTAAATTACAAAAACTTGAATTTAAACAATTGATTGATGACATAACTATTAATCTTTGATCACCTTGAAATTTTGTATGTGTAAAAAATATATGAAGATAATGTAATCTAATGGTAGATTTGTCAAAATTCACATCAAATTAAGAAATATAGCGTTGGGTTCAAGTTACACTTGATGTAACTCTAAAAAATGTTACACCAACCAATAACTTATTGTTGAATTCATATTTTAAAAATCCAACCGTTGGATCACATTTTCTATATGTTCTTAACATGCATGCCAATTTTCATGCCAATCGGGTGTAATTTACCATTTTATCTTTAAACTCATCTTTTATGCGTTATTTTAAACTACAAAAATTTGAATTTAAACAATTGATTGATGACATGGCTATAAATCTCTGATCACATTGAAATTTTGTAAGCATGAAAAATATATGAAGATAATGTAATCTAACGGTAGATTTGTCAAAATTCACATCGAATTAAGAAATATAGGGTTGGGTTCAAGTTACACTTGATGTAACTCAAAAAAATGTTACACCAACCAATAACTTATTGTTGAATTCATATTTTGAAAATCCAACCGTTGGATCACATTTTCTATTTGTTTTTAACATCCATGCCAATTTTTATGCCAATCGGGTGTAATTTACCATTTGATCTTTAAACTCATCTTTTATGCGTTATTTTAAATTACAAAAACTTGAATTTAAATAATTGATTGATGACATGACTATTAATCTTTGATCACCTTAAAATTTTGTATGCATGAAAAATATATGAAGATAATGTAATCTAACGGTAAATTTGTCAAAATTCACATCGAATTAAGAAATATATCGTTGGGTTCTAGTTACACTTGATGTAACTCTAAAAAATGTTACACCAACCAATAACTTATTGTTGAATTCAAATTTTGAAAATCCAACCGTTGGATCACATTTTCTATATGTTCTTAACATGCATGCCAATTTTCATGCCAATCGGGTGTAATTTACTATTTGATCTTTAAATGGGAAGACAAAAAAATAGAGGGAAATTTAAATGTCTATTGCGGCGGTCCAACCCGCCGCAAAATACTTGAGCTATTGCGGCGGGTTATTGACCCGCCGCTATATCTAAGCTGAATGTTGCTAGAACAGGTCTATTGCGGCGGGTCATTGGCCCGCCGCTGTAGTACGCCACAAAATACTAGAGCTATTGCGGTGGGCATATAGAACGCCGCAATAGATCTCATGTACAGCGGCGGGCCAAAAACGCGCCGCAATAGGTGACATATAGCGGTAGTTTTTGCATCCGTCGCAATAGGCCCACCGCAATAGCTCAGTTTTCTTGTAGTGTTGCAACTACAAGAGTTAGAGGAAATTCGCAATGATGCCTATGAGAGTGCAAGGATTTATAAGGAAAATGCAAAGGTTTTTCATGACAAGATAATTTCTAGAAAGGAGTTTAAAGGTTGTCAAAAAGTCCTTCAATACCATTCACGGCTTCGTTTGTTTCCAGGTAAGTTGCGTTCTCGTTGGATTGGACCTTTTGTTGTTACTAATGTTTTTCCCCATGGTGTAGTTGAAATTCAAAGTTTAGAAACTTCCAAAGTGTTCAAGGTGAATGGCCATAAACTTAAGCCTTTCTATGAAGGTTTCCAAGTAGAGAATG